>CAUYLG010029077.1:0-37084 GCA_963573385.1 Cacajao melanocephalus
CTTGTTTTTGAACTTCATACAGATGTATGTGTGTTTGTTTCTGGCCCTTTGACTCATTCTTATGAGATTGATTTGTATTGCTGAGTATAGCTGTGACTCATTTATTTTATTTTCTTTTTTTTTTTTTTTTTTTTTCCAAAATACGGCGTTTCACCATGTTGGTCAGGCTGGTCTTGAACTCCCGACCTCAGGTGATCCGCCTGCCTTGGCCTCCAAAGTGCTTGGATTACAGGCGTGAGCCACCACGCCCGGTCTGATTCATTTATTTTCAATGTTTATTGCATCTCTTGGTATGAAACCCACAACTTCAACATTCCAGAGTAGATAAACTTAGGGATTTCTAGTTTTTGGCTACTGTAGTAGTGCTGCTCTGAGCATTCTTGTGCATTTCACCTGTTGTACGTATGCATGTGTTTCTGTTGGGTATATTCCTAGCAGTGGTATTGCTGCATATCTTCAGATTTGTTAGATAATGCCAAGATGTTTTCTAAGGTGTTGATTATGCTAATTTACATTCCTGCCAGCATGTAGGAGAGTTTCTGTGAAACGACATTCTTGTTAACACTCAGTCTTGTGGGTCTTTTTCATTTTAGCCTTTGGAGTGTGCAGTAGTGTTTAATTTAATTTTTAAATTTTTAATTATTTATTATTATTATTTTAGAGATGGGGTTTCACCATGTTGGCCAGGCTGGTCTCGAACTCCTGACCTCATGTGATCCTCCTGCCTCAGCCTCCCAAAGTGCTGGGATTACAGGCATGAGCCACTGTGCCCGGCCTGTCTCATTTAATTTGCATTTCCTTGATGACTAATGGAAATTGAAAAACTTTTCTTAGAATGATGACCATTGATTTCTTTTGTGAAGTGCCTATTCACATAGTTTGACCATTTTTCTACTGGCTTGCCTATCAGTTGATTTGTTGAACACCTTGTAGACTGAATTTGACCAGTCTAGGTGATTCATGTAAGTGGAACCAGATAGTGTTTGTCTTTGTGACTGGCTTATTTTACTCCACATAATGCCTTTATATATTCTAGAAACAAGCCTGCTATTGCTTATTTGTTTTGTAATACCTTCTTCTAGTGTGACTTGACTTTCACTTTCTTAAGTGGTTTTAATATGCCAAAGTTCTTAATTCTAATTTGGTCCAGTTATAACAATCTTCTCCTTTACAGTTTTATTGTGTCCTGATATTTTCCTCTATCCCGGGATCATGAAGTTATTTTCTTATGTTATTTTCTAAAAGGTTTTTTGCTTTACTTTCTGCACATTTACCTATTATCAGGAATTCTTTTTTGTGCAGGTTGTGAGATAGGAGTCAGCCTCTTTTATATCCATGTAGATATTCAGTTGATCCAGAGACATCAGTTTAAAAAGTAGCCCTCTTGTCACTGCTTCGTAATGCCTGTTTTGTCATAAATACCCCAATAGGCCTGAGTCTGTTTCTTTATCCTGTCTGTTGGTATATGTGTCTGTCCATCAACTGATAGCACTTTGCCTTAATTCCTGTGATATTGTAATCAATCTTAATATCCATGGGGAGCAAGTTTTATCACCTTACTTTACCAAAAGAGTGTCTTGCCGTATTATCACATGTATTTTGGAATCAACTTGTTTAGTACTTAAAAAAATAAATGTTTGTGTTTATTGGGGTTTTGAATTAAATTTTACTGAATATTTAGATCAATTTGGGACAACTGAAAATTTCACAATACTGAGGTTTTTTTCTCCATTTATTTTAGCTATCTTAAAAAAATTTTTTTAAATTTGTTATATAGCTTTTTGGGCAGATATTTTGGCTAGATTTATTCCTAGGTGTTTACCATTTTTATGCAATTAAAAATAGGAACATTTTTAAATTTCCTGTTTGGCTTGTTGTAAGAAATATAATTTTTTTCATATATATTGAATTTGTATTAGTCTTGCAAAACTTACTAATTTTATAATGCATCTTCAGATCTTCCAGATTTTTTCTTTTTCTTTTTTTGAGACAGAGCTGGAATGCAATGGCATGATCTCTGCTCACTGCAACCTCTGCCTCCTGGGTTCAAGCAATTCTCTGCCTCAGCCTCCCAGGTAGCTGGGATTACAGGCACCTGCTGCCATGCCTGGCTAATTTTTGTATTTTTAGTAGAGACGAGGTTTCACCATGTTGGCCAGGCTGGTCTTGAACTCCTAACCTTGTGATCCACCCACCTCGGCCTCCCAAAATGCTTGGATTATAGGCGGGAGCCACCATGCCTGGCCTGTTCTACATTTTTTTACTCAGTTATATTTTCCATTCAAAATGATAAATTTTTTTCTGCTAATTTTCATACTTTTATATTTTTTTCTTGCCACAGTTACTTAGCTAGGACTGCAGATAAAATGTTGAACAGAAATTACAGAGCGGATATTTTTGTCATGTTCCAGTCTCAGAGAGAAAGCTTTTGGCGTTTCATCATTAAGTGTGATCCTTTTTGTAGGTCTGAAAAAATATATCCTTTATGAAGTTAAGGGAGAATCTTTCTCTTCTAAATCTGCTAAGAATTTTTAATCGTGAATGCAGTGGATGTTCAGTTTCTCAGATGGTTTGCATCTTTTGAGATTATTAACATAATAAAGGGGAAATATGTTATTAATATGGCAAGTTACATGGAATGATTTGTTTTTAAGCCGGTAGCACCAGGACAGTCACTAAAATTGAATTTAAAAGAATGGATAGCTTTTAAACTAAGTGATGAAAAGTTCTTTTAGTTTTTGTATGAGAATTATTTCACTTTCTAGAAAGGTGTATTTTACTGGTCATATAATTATAAGTTGGTAATTAGTAATTGTCTTTCTTCACTTCGCTGATGCATTTCTTTATTGTTGGCAATGTTGGTCTTAATCTTCATCTTTTAAACGACGTACCTAATGTATCTAGGTATGGATTTCTTTTTCTTTAGCGTGCTGTGATTCATTGGGCTTCTTGAATCTGCAGCTTGATTTTTCTACAGTATTTGGAACATTTTCAGCCATTATCTCTTCAGGTATTGCTTTACTGTTTTGGACACAGGGTCTTGCTCTGTTGCCTAGGCTGGAGTGCAGTGACAGGATCATGGCTCACTGCCGCTTCAACCTCCTAGACTCAAGCGATCCTCTCACCTCAGCCTCCTGAGTAGCTGGCACTACAGGGTTGTGACACCATGCCCGGCTAATTTTTGTATTTTTTTGTAGAGACAGGGTTTTGCCATGTTGCCCAGGCTGGTCTCAAACTCCTGGGCTCAAGCAGTCTGCCCACCTTGGCCTCCCAAAGTGCTGGGATTACAGGTGTGAGCCACTGTGTCTGGCCTTTTATTCTTTTTAAAGGTGTAAAATTCAGTGGTTTAGAATACATTCATAGAGTTGTACAACCATCACCACTAACTAATTTCAGAACATTTTTATTGCCCCTTAACACAAACTTCATAACCATCAGCTATCATTTAAAAGTTATTTCTAATTGTTGTAAGTTATATAGAACCTAAAATTCACCATGTAATAACTAGTTTCGTGTACAGTTCAGTGGCATTAAGCACATTTGCATTGTGCAACCATCAGCAACATCTATATCCAGAGTGTTTTTCTCTTGTAAAACTGAAACCCTGTAGCCATTAAACAATAACTTTCATTTCTCCCTTCCACAACCCCTGGCAGTCACCAGTGCACTTTCTGTATCAGTGAATTTGACCAGTCTAGGTGATTCATGTAAGTGGAACCAGACAATATTTGTCTTTGTGACTGGCTTACTTTACTCCACATTTATAAAGACTTCAAAGTTTATCCACATTGTAGTGTTTCAGAAAAGAGCTAAAGTTCCACAGTATGGGTAGACTGGTAGACTACATTTTGCATATCCATCATCTGTCAAGCAAGGCTTGAGTTGTTTCCACCTTTTGACTCTTGTAGATAATGATTCTGTGAACATGGGTTTACAACTGTCTTTGGAAACTCTGCTTTTACTTCTTTTGGGTATATGCCCAGAAGTGGAATTGCTGGAATCATATTGTAATATTATGTTTATTTTTTTGCGGAATTGCCATAACTATTTTCCATAACATCTCTACCGGTTTACACTTCACCAGCAGTGTACAGGAATTCCGGTTTCTCTACATCTTCACCAACACTATTTTTTATTTTTTAAAAATACCATCCTGGGCTGGGTGCCGTGGCTCACATTACAATCCCAGCGCTCTGGGAGGCCAACAGAGGCAAATCGCTTGAGTCCAGAAGTTCAAGACCAGCCTGGGCAACATGGCAAAATCCAGCCTCTACAAAAATACAAAAAATTAGCTGGGTGTGGTGGCATGCGCCTGTAGTCCCAGCTACAGGGGCAGGGGGGTGCAGGTGGGGTGCTGAGGCAGGAAGATCACTTGAAGCTGAGAGGGAGAGGTTGCAGTGAGCTGAGATCACGCAACTGCACTCCAAGCTGGGTGACAGAGCATGAGCCTGTCTCAAAAAAAAAAAAATTCTAATAAATGTCACCTGTTGCTTTTTACCTATTGTCTCTCATTTCTTTTTGAATTCCATTTAAATTTAATGCTTTCTCTCTATCCTCTCTTACTTACTCTTTTGAATTTTCCATCTTTTTGCCTGTCTTTATTCTGGATTTTTTTCTGCAGACTTAGTTTCCTGTTTAGTTCTCTTCATGTATTTACAGTGCACTTAGAAAAGAAAGCCCATTCATTGAGTATTTAATTTTTTCTCTTGTATTATTAATCTCTGTAACTTTAAAAGTTGTCATTTCTTGGCTGGGCGCGGTGGCTCACACCTGTAATCCCAGCACTTGGGAGGCCGAGGCGGGCAGATCATGAGGTCAGGATATCGAGACCATCCTGGCCATGGTGAAACCCCGTCTCTACTAAAATACAAAAAATTAGCCGGGAGTGGTGGCACGCGCCTGTAGTCCCAGCTACTCAGGAGGCTGAGGCAGGGGAATCTCTTGAATCTGGGAGATGGAGGTTGCAGTGAGCCGAGATCATGCCACTGCACTCCATCCAGCCTGGTGAAAGACAAAGACTCCATCTCAAAATGTTTTCATTTCTCTACCCAAAATTTAATCATGTGTTTTTTTTTCTTCGTAGACATAATAAGGCTTATTTAATTTAATTTATTGAGATGGGGTGTCTCTCTCTGTTGCCCAGGCTGGAGTGCAGGGACGTGATCTCCACTCCCTGCAACCTCTGCCTCCCAGGCTGAAGTGATCCTCCCACCTCAGTCTCCTGTGCAGAGCAGCTGGGACCCACAGGTACATGACACCGCACCCAGCTAATTTTTAAATTTTTTTGTAGAGATGGAATTTCGCCATGTTGCCCAGGCTAGTCTCAAACTCCTGAACCCAGGTGATCTGCCCGCCTCGGCCTCCCAAAGTGCTGGGCTGAGACAGTACGCCTGGTCTGACTTGTTATTTTAAAGTCTGTTTTTAATTATTCTCTTATCCAGGGATCCAGAGTTCAGGTTGGTCTTTGTTTCTGCTAGTTTTCATTTATTTTGTCCTGTGTGCCTGGTTATCTTTGGTTGTGTTTCAGATGTTCTCTTTGAAAAATTATTACAGGAATAGACAGGGTGCAGTGGATCATGCTTGTAATCCCAGCACTTTGGGAGCTGAGGCGGGCAGATAGCTCGAGGTCAGGAGTTCGAGACCAGTCTGGCCAATGTGGTAAACACTGTATCTACTAAAAATACAAAACTTAGCCAGGCTAATAACACATCCCAGCTACTCAGGAGGCTGAAGCACAAGAATTTCTTGAACCTGGGAGGCGAAGGTTGCAGTGAGCAGAGATTGCACCATTGCACGCCCAGCCTCGGCAACAGAGAGAGACTCCGTCTCAAAAAACAAACAACAACAAAAAAAGAAAAATTGTTACAGGAATAAACGGAGGACTAGACTAGGATGATGTTTCTAAATCCAGAAATGACTTGTGTTTTTATCTGCTTCACAGACAGTCTAAACTCACTTTAATCTGATGTCAGGGATTAGGATTTTTCCAAACTACCCAGATGCTTGGAAACTGGGCTGCAGTCCCTGTGAAGGCTGTTTTGTTTCCAACTCACTCTCTTCCTGAAGTCTAGCCATTTGTGTTTCCAGCCCAAGTGGTAGGGGGTTAACTAGGCCACCAACTCTGGAGGGCTTTGGAATCTAACCTTTGCCTCCGAGATGACCCAAGAGGTTATTAAAAGTGATTCTCTGTGCCCTTTCCCAGTGTTTAAATGGCCCCAGGGCAAAGTGGACCAGTTGCTGCAGGCTCATCTCTGTGAATTTTAGTTGTCTGTGTTTCTTGACCTGGAAGTTCTGTGCCTTCTTAGTTCTCTGATGCGTTCAAGCAGATGTTCTTCTATATCCAGCATTGTTAGTTGTGCTCAGCAGGAGTGTTGATCCCAGTGACCTGGGCAGCCGTCTTCTCTCTTTTACAAAAGGGTCTTTTAGAGGTTTTTAGGATTATGAAACTGTGTTGGATCTTGAGAACTCATCTGTTCCAGCCTCATTCACATAAATACAGTAGGATTTATTGATCACTTACTTTGTACCCAGTGTCATGCTATTATTATGGGAATTTTGAGGAAATGCAAGATGGTAGTATTCCTTACATTCAAGGAGTTTAGTTGGGGAAACAAGCACAAATGTAGATAATTAGTAGAAGGTCAGAGGCCACCAGTGTTCAAGGGTCACGCAGTTAATGGTGTTGGAAGAAAAAAATTATGACAAATTTAAAAGATTTTGATTGGCTTTTATTTGTGATTTTTAGAATTAGGCAACACTTCATTCCATAAAACAGAATTGCATGTTCCAATGAGCCATGTGGAAGAAGTTGGTTTTGTAGACCTAAGGGCTGAAGAAAGCAGAAACGGGGGAAAAAAGTGCCCTTATCATGTGCCAGGCACAGTTTCAAGCGTTTTACATTTACACTGCATTTAATCCTCATAACAACCACAAGGTAGCTGTTATTATTGTCCCTGTTTTAAGGATGAGGAGATTTAGGCACAAAGAGGTCTTTGCAGCTGATTATTAGAGTGATCTTCTGGGCAAGGACTTTTTCGTGTATCCTTTCTTTAGTAGGGAAATGGGAAGCCCAGGAGAAGGGCCTGAGCTGTCATTGCTGGAACTGCCTTCTGTCATCCCGGCCGGCGCCCTTGACCTTTCCAGTCCTATTTCTTTGGGGCTCAGGTGCATCTGCCCACTCAGTCTCCTTGGGGAGTTTCCACACTCCCCAGTCCATCTAGGCAAGGCATTGAAACCTGACCGTCTGGGACTTAATGAGGCTTCTCTGCTCAGACCTACCAAGTAAACTGCCATCCTGGAAAAGCAGAAGTCAGTTTTCATGCTAATAAACTATACTCCTCTTTACCTTAGCCTTGAACATGTATGAAGGGATGTTTCTGTAATGAATAACACCCCTACCTGTAACCAGTAATGCAACTGTACAGATGCTTAAGATTTCTGATGGGTTGGCTTTTTTTTTTTTTTTTTTTTTTTTTTTTTTATATGTAGTCACGCACTTTTTACAGGCTGGAGTGCAGTGGCACGATCTTGGCTCACTGCAGCCTCCGACTTGCTGGTTCAAGTGATTCTTCTGCCTCCTGAGTAGCCGAGATTACAGGCACTCGTCACCATTCTCAGCTAATTTTTGTATTTTTAGTAGAGACAGGGTTTCACCAGGTTGGTCAGGAGGGTCTCGATCTCCTGACCTCATGATCTGCCTGCCTTGGCCTCCCAACGTACTGTGCCCAGCAGGGGTGTTCTTTTTAAAAAATCAACTATTTTTTTTTACAGAAAAATTGCAAAGATAATACAGTCTCATTATTGTATCTAACATCAGTGTGGTTTATTACAACTAATGATCCAGTATTGATATATTATTACTAACTAAAGTTCATGCTTTATTAATATTTCCTTAGTTTCTACCTAAGGAAAAATGTCTTTTTTCTGGTTTAGACTCTCTTCTAGGACACCTCATTACATTGAGTTGTTATGTTTCCCTTGGCTCCTGTTGTTGTGAGTTTCTCAGAGTTCTTGTTTTTGAAGATCTTGATAGTTTTGAGGAGTACTGGTCAGGTGTTTTGTAGCATGCCCGTCTCTTGGAATTTGTCTGTTTCCTCATGCTTAGACTGGGCTTAGGGGTTTTGGGAAGGACTATCACAGAGGCAATATGCCGTTTTCATGACACCATATCAAGTGTACTTGATGGTGACCTCCACTGTCTCTGCTGGATGTAGTTACTCCCCCACTTCATACTGTACTGTTGGGAAGGAAGTCATAGTGTGAAACCTAATCCTTTTTAGCTTGAAAATAGAGTCATTATTTTAAAGTGTTTATACCATTATTATATTATTAAAAGAAAAATCTGTTTACAAGTTGTTCTCTTTATAAAAGTTTCAAAAATTATTTTCTTTAATATTGTCAGGTAGCCTGTTTCTTTCAAGCATATTTTATATATTGTGGGGATTATTGGGCCAATTTGGATTCCTTCCATTTTGAACCAGTAGATCTCAAAGCTGAGTAGAAAAGCCAGCAGTTTTTGTTCTTATCAGCTGCCAGACGCAGGGGCAGGCAGCATACCAGGAATCCTAACGGTCCTGTTTGTTTGTTGTGTTAACATTGGGCAGTGCCAAACATTGTGTTCGGAAGCATGTTTAATCAAGTCTTACAGTGGAAATCTGCCTGCCTCAGCCTACCAAAATGCTAACGACATTTTATGTGGAGGTGCAAAGGCTGACTGGAACTCTACATGGACTACAGGGCCGGTTAAGCACGCAGAGAAATTGGGCAGGACAGTCAGAATGAACACCTTCGATAAAGTTAATCGCAAATTTTAAATGTTTTCGCGGGAAAAACCCAAAAACATAATTCTCATGAAATACGTAATTATATGCTTTGTACGCCCTCTATGGGTGTAATGGAAAACACAACTTAATTTTATTTGTAATACACAATTGTTAAATGGTTTTCATTTTTTCCAAAAATTGCACCAACGTAAAGTAAAACTTTTGTTGATGCGAGTGTGTTGTTTAGGTGTTAGCAGTACTGTCCTCACTATACGTTCATTGGACAGTAGCGCAACCCCAAGAAAAGGATGGTTAATATAAAGGTTTCGTGCGCTGCAAGCAGGAAGCGCCAATATCTGGTAGGGTTGTGGTAATCAATTCGTGAGTCCCGCCCTAGTCTGCCTGGTGGCTACCTTACCTGCAGCCTCCACAGCCTTTGACGACACCACCAATTCTTTGTTTTCTGAGGCTTCTGAAGGGTCGCAGAAACGGCGGCCGGGGTTTACCCAGAAGACCGAGCGTCAGCCGTTCGAAAATTTGCATACGCTCCTCTCCTCTGGGCGGAACTGGAGGGGGCGGGACCGCGGCGCGCTCTTAAACACGGCAGGGCGGCTAACCGGGGTTTGGCTACGCTCTATAGCCTTTTATTTCTTTTTTCCCCTCACCGAGTATTTTCCATTATAGCTGTACACAGCTCTTTTTGTGGAAGATCATTCTTCCTCGTGCTAATCGGTTTGGTTCCCCCAGTCGGCACGCAAGCTCTGGAATCTCTGACTGCGTTTGGGCCAGAAATGTCGGGGTGTCCCCGGAGCGGGTGGGCGGGAGCGCTGCCCCGCAGGCCGGCCGCTAACTGGCTCCCGGTGTTTCCCGCTGCAGGTGGTTCTGCTGGGCATGGACATCCTGTCCGCCCTCGTGACCCGGCTGCAGGACCGGTTCAAGGCGCAGATCGGCACAGGTGAGCTGCGGCACTAGTGGAGCAGACCCGGCCACTTCAGACCCCAGCTTTCCCTCGGCCTCTCCGGCTCCACTTAGCTGCTTCCAACCCTTCCGGCAGTCACCCTGCCTCCCCATTCAGCCCCCTCCGTCTCCCTTCCGCTCCTTCCAAACAGCCCGTCCTCGCCCCGCAGCCCACGCAGCCCCCGGCCCGCTGCACGGCTGCCTTCCCTCCCGCAGCCCGAGCCGGCTGCACCGCTGCCTTCCCTCCCTGCTGGGCTCCTCTGGCCTCTGGGCCTACGGGTGCCCTTACCCTCCCCCATATCTTTGTGCTGGCTTCTTTGTGTTCTCATATGGAACTCATATTAGTGCCGTTTTTATTTCTTATGTTAAATTAGCCGTCACCCTTTGGTGCCAATCAAGTCATATTTGTCCCTGACCCCTGGTCCCCTTTAATGAGAGGCAGTTTTCTTTGAGAAGTCCTATAAAACCGAGCCAGCTGTATTTTTCCCCAGATGATTATGGTTGGCATTACCATTTTCACCTTGATTGTAAATGTCATTACAAGTGTATTGTAAATGTTCACTCTTATTTTGAGGGAAAACAGTATGTCAGCCAATTGGAACAAAACCCACAGATTTCATAGATTTAAATAACTCTAAATTCCTGACCTCCCGTGTTTCATGGGGGCAGTATAAACACTAAGCAGCTCTATGCAACCATTTCTTTATGGAGTTTCTCTGTTTTCATTGGCACACATGTACTTGTTCTTTTCTGTTAACTTTCTTATCAACATGCTCCTTCTGAAAAGGTGGTTAACTGTTTTCCCATTCTAGCACCGAGTGTCTGTTTGCAAATAAAAAGAAAACATTCCTTTTAGAAATTTGATATTTTAATAGTGTCCCATTTTCCTCCTAAATTAGCTGAACTATTCAGAGATATCTCTTGTAATAGAGGTTTACAGACTGTTAAAATAAGCTGACCTCTGGTCTACAGGTGTCCCTGGAGCACTGGTGGGAGGGTCCACACTTGGGTATGTGGGGGAAGATGGAAAGCTGAGCTCTGTCTCGTGTGTTTGGGTGTGATGTAAAACTAAAAATACACAGTGTCAATGAAATGTAAGATTTATCCATAAGTGCCTACCCCTTGCACCCCCAAACACATATGTTGGAGTCCCTCTCCTTGACTTCTACCTAAATTTTCCTTTCTGTTGACTCTTCCTGCCAAGGTCTTCCATTTTTATCCGCTTACAAATACATTGGGAACTGGCTGGAGGAGTGTGGGGTAAGGATGAAGACAAATGGTACAATCTGTCCATGCAAAAGATTTTGTAGACTCTTTTGCTGACTTTCATGGATTTCAGCAAGAATAGAGCTGTGAGCAAAGATGAGTGGTTTTAGAATGAGATACCTCATTTAGGTCAGGGGTTTGTCTTCCCACATAGTTGAAACAGCAATACTTGGTGACCACAGACCCCCAAATAGGGTTTCATTTGACCAGTTTCCATTTTGATTTTCAGTGCTGCCAAGTCTAATAGACAGACTAGGAGATGCTAAAGACTCTGTGAGGGAGCAGGACCAAACTCTGCTGCTAAAGATCATGGATCAAGCTGCTAATCCCCAGGTAGGGCAAGAGATGTGTTTTGAGGTCAGCGGGCCTGTGTGTGCACATGCATGTACAATGGTATGTGTGTACTTGCACAAATGGTGTGACTCCATAGACTTAAGCTGATGTATTAGAGATACATCAGCGTTCAATCTGTTCCCCATGCAAGATATTTAAATAAGTCACAAAAATATGAGATGAATAAATTAGTGGATTTAACATGGGGGTATTGAATAAATTAGTGAATTTAATGTACTTGATTTTAACCTATTAGACGCTTCAGCTCATTTCTGTAACTGATTCTCCAGTTCTCTGAAAAGAGGAAGCTGTAGTGTCCGGGGAGTCAGCAGGCCTGACTGGAGCCCTGGCCCCTGTCCTCTAATGAGTTGGGGCTGCTGGGATGGACCGAAACAACCCTGCCTTCCCAGGTTCCACTGTCCATTATTGCAGGAGGTGGGTGGGGGGGATCAGAAAAAGCAGAGGGCAGTGTGAGTGTGTGATCTTCAGCCCCCTGGCTCTTTTGGCCTTGCTTTCCTCACCCATAAAACTAGGACAGTTATACCTCCCTTTAAGAGTTCTTGGGAGAATTAAATGCAATTATGTAAACAAATGTGTTTTAAAAATTGTAATTTGGTATACTTGATAACATGATAGATGCCATCATTTTCCAGTATGCTCCTGAAAGTATTAAATGTGTTGGTAGAGAATGGGACTAATTTGGCACTTGATAAAATGCTCCCCTTCCATTGCTCCCTTACTAAGTGACAGCTGCAGCAATCTTCTCTTTTCCTCACGTGTTCTTTGTCATCTGCAGTACGTATGGGACAGAATGCTTGGAGGCTTCAAACACAAGAATTTCCGTACTCGAGAAGGCATCTGTCTCTGCCTTATAGCAACACTCAATGCGTAAGTCTGGGATAAGCCTGACATTTTTACCTGGCTGAATTTTTAAAAACTTTTTATTTTGAAATATAGATTTGCAGAAAGTTGCAAAGAAATGTAGTATGAGGTCTCATGCCCCCTTACCCACCGTTGTCCAATGTTAGCGTCTTGAATAACTGTAGTACAGCATCAGTACCAGGAAGCTGAGATTGATACAATCCCCAGAGCTTGTGCAAATTTCTCAGGTGAACACACGCATATTTGTGTGTATGTACAACTGCACCCCTTCCTCTTGCTGCCGTGTGTAGCCACACTCTGACCCCTGGCAGCCATTCGTCTGTTCTCCCTCCATGATTTTGTCATTTCAAGTTATGTAAACAGAGTTATACAATATGTAACCTTTTGAGTTTATCTTTTCACTCAGCATAATACCCTTGAGGTTGCCCATGTCATTGACTGATAGTTCATTTTATTGCTAAATAGAATTCCTTAGTATAGATGTATCACAGTTGGCTAAACTATTCACCTGTTGAAGAACATTTGAGTAATTTGCAGTTTTTGGCTTTTATGAATAAAGCTGCTGTGAACATGCATGTACAAGTTTCTACGTGAACATAAGTTTCCATGTCTCTTGGATCAGTGCCCAAGAGTACACTTGCTGGGTCATTTGGTAAGTTCATTTTTAGTTTACAGGAAACTGCCAGTTTTTCTCCCGGAGTTGTCCGTACTGTTTTGCTTTCCCACCAGCAATGTCTGAATGATCTGGTTTCTTCATACCCTTGCTGGCCATTGGATGTTGTCACTTTTTAATTTTAGCCATTTTTATATGTGTGTGGTAATACCTCATTGTGGTTTTAAGTTGTTTTTATCTAATATCTGTTGACATTTTTTTCATGTGCTTATTTGTAGGAGAGGCTTTTTTAAAATTGCAAGTTTCAAGCCTTTTTTTCTGATTATGAAAATAATGAGTTATGTTATTTTTAAAAACAAAATTGCGATTATAATGTTTATATTACTTTGTAAATTTTTTCCATCTTAATATGTTAGCCTTTTCAGTGCCATTAAATTTGGCCACATGTATCTGAAGCTTTAAAAAAACAAAAAGTTCTAGCCTTTGATCATAGTAGCTCCAGTTCTAGGAATTTATGCTACAGTACTAGGCAGATTAACCAAGAGATTTGTATTCACAAAGGCTGTTTGTCATGGCAGCGATGGGGATGGTGAAAACTGTAACTCAAATGTGCCCCAGCAGGGCAGATGCCCTGGTTTGATTGCAGTCTTTTCATCCAGCAGTGTTCCTTAATGTCTACTGTAGCAGAGAGCTCTGCCACAGCACACGAGAGAATTAAGCAAGGTCCCTCAAGCGACTTGTAGTTGCCTTACAGTGACAGACAGTAATGCAGAGGCAGCATCAGTGAGGCAAGCGGACTTGGGGCTGGCCAGAGCTCTGGCCCAGCCTTAAAGGGGTGGGGCCTGTTTGGCCACAGCCCTAGGGGACTGGAGGAAGTCTTATCTGGAAGAAGCCACCCTAGGTTTTGAACTCTGTGCAAAGGGGCCATCAGCTACATTTACTTTGGAGCAAGCGTGGATGGGATGGAGAGAGACTTGGTGTGAGGCGGTGATGGGGGTTGAGGAGACACAGGGAGTGCAGGCGTGGGCAGACAGGTGTTTTTCTTTTCTTGGTTCTCACTAACAAGAAAGCACTCCTTTTGTTTTCAGCTCTGGAGCACAGACTTTAACACTAAGCAAGATTGTGCCACATATATGCAACTTACTTGGAGATCCAAACAGCCAGGTAAGTGAGAAGGAAAACCCCTGGGGGGAGGTCGTTGCTTAGACTGTTCAGATGCATTGTGGTATTCTGTCTATTCCCAATAGGTGGGTGGGACTGGAGTCTTAATCTTCATAGAACAATAATGATTATTTAAGAGATCCAGTACCCATTAGCATTTATAAAATATTTATACATTTAAATGTATAAAGTGTGCTTACATTTAAGTATTAAATTGGTAAATGTGGTGGCCACTCTGCGCTCTTCTGTACACAGGGCCGAGAAATCACTAGCCTAGAAATTGATGTTATCCAGACCAGCCTCCGAGATAAGATGTCTGGCCGCTTTTTCTGTAGTCAAAAGGGGTGGTGCCAGGGGTAGTGGTGCAGAATCTGTGCTGAGGTGGGGGCGAATGATTGGAAGAGGGTCTGAGAGGACTATTCTGAGGTGATGGAAGTGTTCTTCATTTTGCTTTGGGGGACGGCTCCACTGTGTATATCGTTGTGGAAACTCTTTCAAACTGAACGTTTAAGAGCTGCAGATTTTACCTAAATTAATGAAAAGCACCACTTCCTTAGTGTGAGGGTAGGAGAAGAGCTGGCTGTCTCAACTGTGCGTAGTTACCAGGCAGTTCACAAAGTTGTGCAAGTCTGGGCTGGAGGAATAACACTGAACTCGCCTCCCAGTTCAATGCTCTTTCTCAACCAGAATCATTTTTATTATGTCATCTCACACAAACTGATAAGAAACATGCTTCATTAGAAGAAGGTTCAGAAAATGGAACAGTAATTTACAAGAGAAATATACATGGTCAGTGGCCTCTCCTTGAAATCTTGGTTGGTAACTGCTAAGTTACCCTCCCAAGAGGTTGTATCAGGCTGGCCTTCCACCCAGCCTCCCCTGGCCTCTAGCTCCCCTGAGTCTGCAGCACCCCTCCGGCTTTCCAGGCCCTTTCCTTGCCTTGCTCTTGGTTCCAGCAGCAGGCGTCTCTCCCGTCTCTGGCTGTTGTGCTGCTCCCTCCACCCCAGCCTCTCTCCTCCTCACTGCCTGTTGTCTGCTGTCTCCCTGCTTTCTTCTTCCACTCATGCCCCTTTTCAGCCTTCGTTGAAAATAAATGGCATTAGGCTGGCCGTGGTGGCTCATGTCTGTAATCCTACCACTTTAGAAGGCTGAGGTGGGCAGATTACTTGAGGCCAGGAGTTCGAGACAAGCCTGGCCAACATGGTGAAACTCTGTCTCTACTAAAAATACAAAAAGAAATTAGCCGGGTGTGGTGGCGCATGCCTGTAATCCCAGCTATCAGGAGACTGAGGCACAAGAGTCACCTGAACCTGGGAGGCAGAGGTTACAGCAAGCCAAGATCGTGCCCCAACATTCCAACCTGAGCAACCCAGCGAGACTTTGTCTTTTTTTAAAAAAAGGAGAATATATGGCATTGGAAAGAAATGTTTAGACATTTTTATTTACTTAATCATACTTTATATTCAATGTTAATTTAAAAATAAGTTGAACTAGTTTTTAAAAAGATTGTAAATTACCAAATAAATTATTTTGTTGTACCCTCCCCCTTTTTGGTTTTGTTTCTGTTTTTGTTCTCTGTGGGAAAAATCTTGAGGCCACACTCCGGGGGGTCGCTGCTGCCACATAGAGTGCTCTAGCAGAGCAGAAAAGCCAACTTGCTGAGGTGATTCATTCCTCTTTCAGTTGCTGACTTTGGTTAGACAGGTGACGTGAATGTTGACACTGCCTGTGGAGATCTTAGAACCTGAGGTGGTCGGTGAGGGCTGGGTTCTCTAAATGCACTTCCATGGTGGAGTCCATATAAAACAGACCAGGCCGGGCACGGTGGCTCATGCCTGTAATCCCAGCACTTTGGGAGTCCGAGGCAGGTAGATCAGTTGAGGTCAGGAGTTCGAGACCAAACTGGCAACATGGTGAAACCCTGTCTCTACTAAAAATACAAGAATGAGCCAGGCATAGTGGTGCACACCTGTGATCCCAGCCACTCAGGAGAGTGGCTGAGGCAGGAGAATCGCTTGAACCTGGGAGGCGGAGGTTGCAGTGAGCTGAGATTGTACCACTGCCCTCCAGCCTGGATGACAGAGCGAAATTCCGTCTCAAACAAACAAACAAAAAAACCCAAAAAACACAGACCAGACTTACACTGTCCAGAACTACAACAAGGGACATTGTCTAGAGTGAAGGGGAGCACTGCATGGGTGTGTGCCACAATGTAGTTCATCCCACGGGGTCCCCTCACTCACCCACTTTTTCCCTTTTTCCTCTCTTTCTTCCACATGTATATACCGAGAGCTCATGCTGTGGGCCTACCTTGTCTGTGTTGATCCTTGGCCTTTGTGGGGGAGGGGATGGAGATTACTAGCTTGATTTTGTTTCTGAGCCTCAAATTTTGCTTCTGCAACTAAGGTGGACAGCATCCTCGAGGAAAGTGAAGGAAACATCTTGTTGTCCTGGGGCTCTTCATGGATGAATGACCTCAGTATTTCCCTGCCCAAAAGATCGTGGATACGTTGTAGATTTTGAGAGACATTGGGAGTGGAATGTTAAGCACATTTAAAATTTTGAATGGGTACATTCTCATTCTTGAAGCTATTCAGATAAGCCTTGAAGAATGTCTTACTTTTCACAGGTTTTCCTTTCCTCTGAAGTTTTCTACAAGAGGAGGCCTCACTTAAAAGTTTCTTAAAGCTTTTCTGCAGAAAAGAGACAGGAAGGGCCTAGTTTGATTTTGTGCTGGGCTGCTCTCTGATACTATTTTTCTCCTTTAGGTCTAGAGAAAGAGTTAACTTGTCCCTAGCGATTTCAACTAGATATTCTTTATTTTAGAAATACACAGATTAAATTTCAGATGATCAGTACAATCCCACATTCTCAAAATGTTGATTCAGTTGTTTAAAAAGGTAACATTGAGTCTTTAACAGTTTGACATACTGTTCTAAAGTTGCCAAAAGGCAGCATATCTTTAATATTAATACTTGAGCTACCTGACGCAATGTAAGACACCTAGGTTAAAGGCATAGATCCCTGCTTTGCATGTAACAGCCAGCTAACCTTGGAGTCACTGGGATCTAGAGCCTCAGTTTCCCCTTTAAAGTGGGGACAATGGTAAGTGCCTCACCCCTCAATCCTCATGAGAGTACTTGCAAGTGAATTTTCTTAAGTGTGCGTTGGGACCTGTTGGTCCAAGTAGAAGACTCTCAGAAGGCCAAGTTACTCAGTAGTCTTCATCATCTGAGATGCTCGTTTTCATTTGCAGAAATCATGTTCCTGCCATGTGCCAGTGAGTTTCTGAGAAACTCAGGTGTATAGTGCTTTAAATATATGAAAAGCCTTAATTGTGGGATAGCCTTAGTGTCTGGAGATGTATTTGTGATACTGACATAGCCGTGCTTCTATCACACATTGGCAGCCCTGGAGTATACTGTACTCATGCTGCCATATCCCAGACATGAGTTTCCCTACCAAAAATCAGGTGCTCCTGGACTGCTTATGGGTAATAATAATAATACAACTGAAAAACAACAGTAGTACATTTAATGGATTGCATCTTACTGCTGTATGTAATCATCATAGATTGCATAATTTATAAAAATAATTTATGAGGAAGCAAAGGGTTTTTTAAAATAAGATGGAAAATGTAAGACTTGCTTAAAATGTTTCATTAAGCCAAAAATTCAAGTTAACACTTCCTGCCTAGTGTCTTTAATGGCAGTTATACTTTTTGTGCCAGGAAACCCTAAGCCTTGGCCAGGAGTTTGGAGCCTACAGTGGTTTCATGGGTTGAGTTCTAGGCTTACGTGTCTGCTTTTGAGAAAGTTCTTATTATTTGTTTTGTTTTTCATTTTCCCTGCCTCATCTGTAAGACGAGATTGGTATTCTATAGGCAGCTTTCAGTATTCTGTAGTAGACAGCATTTACAGCTAGGGTATTCCAAACTGAGCACTCTGAAAATAATCCATATATTCACATGTGCCTTAGAAATGTTTTGTTTGCACATATATTTGCACACACAGACACACACACATACACACGCATACACAGGTACATAATCAATCCATATCTCCCTTCTGCCAGGAAGTTCTGCCACCCACCTCCCTGATACTAATGAAGTTAATTATTCCTGCTTCTGGGGTACATGCTTTTGCTGTTGCCTTTAGTTTTTTCATTAATCTTTCCTACTAGTCTCTGAGCGTCTAGAGTTAGGATTATAACTTGTTTCTCTTTGCAGTTCCCGATGCCCCATGACTATTTGAATGACTTTCCATTATTTGCCATGTCTCAGACCAGAGAGGACACTGTTGTATCAGTGTTGTCTGTGCACTCAGGTGCCTGACCTAGTGGGCAGCTTCCAGCTCTTCGTTTCCTTACAGCCAGTGTGTGGAGAATCCTTTCTCAGCTCTTCGGGCAGTGGGTAACATAGACTAGATTTGGTGTTTAAAGTCACCTTGGCAAGTGTTCATTTCCTTAGTGGTGTGAATGCAGTGACTCAGAGCAGGGAAGCCTTTCAGAGTGCCCCACAGGTGCACAGTGTGTGTGGGCAAGGATGCTTTTGGTTACAAGTAACTGAAAGCCCAACTCAGAATCATTAGAGCAGTGAGGAAATGTATCATCCTGTATGACGACAGGTCCTGACATAGCAAGATTCCCGGTGTCTGTGACAAAGCTGCTGGGAAGGGAGTAGGATTATGTGATGGCCATACACTAAGGATGTACCTCCTGAGCTGAGAGAAGCTTTTGTTCCTGGAGGTATGGATTTCAGTACAAAGTCTGTGCTTGCTCACGAGAACAGGGCAGTGATTGTAACAGATGCAGCCAGCAGTCTGAGACATCCTTACAATAGGAAGTACCTTGACTAGATAAGAAAAGCTGGAGTTCTGCCTGAAAACTTCTTCACAGCACCTCAGCTACCCTTTGGCAGGCAGGCCGGCAGAGGGTCGCATCCAGTGGGCCTCCCCATGCTGACTGCTGGCCCTCTTGCTGAGTTTGGTCACGTTTCAAAGCCTAAAGCATCGTGAAACATATGATGACCGTTGCTGATTCCATGCTCTCTCCAGCTGGACAGCTGTGCCAGCAGAGCTCAGGAGGAGGGAGAAGGAGCGCCTCTGCTGCCGGCTTGGCAGAACTCCTGCACAGCTCTGCCTCAGCTGCAGCCTGGACGCCGGGGGTGGGCTGTTGGGCCCAGCTGTGTTGGGGTGCTGGGGCACCCACTCTCCAAGACACTGGCTGTGGGGCTGTGCTGGGTTCTAGGAGGACAGGGTAGGTTTAGGGTCTTAGTTTATAGATTGCTTCCCTGTATCCCATTCTAGGGTAGAAGCCTTCCTTTGAGCTTTTTGCTTTGTAGAAAGCCCTTATTTTGGCACTTACATTAAGGTGCCTTGTGCTGAAGTGAGAAGAATGTTGGCTTGCCCCCAGAGAGGTGATATTTTGGAGCCCCAGTCTGCCATTCCTGATCTGTGGGCCTCGGGCAGGTGACTAACCTTAACAGCTTCTACACCCTCCTCTGTGCAGTGACCCTATGAGGAAGGAAGGAACAACATTGGCAGACATTGGAGATCTCAGATTCTGTAAAGCATGTATATATGAGCATGTATGGGGCTCTTGTCTTTTTGCAGTCTTCATGGCCTGAGACGTTGGGATGCCTTTCTGTGGTGAGCCTGAGGGCTCAGCACAGAGAGGCAGTGTAAGAGCAGTGAGAGCCTGTGTAGAAGCGAACATCTACATTGTCCTTCAGTCTCGGCTGAGTGTCTTTTATTTAAACCTCTTCTCTATTAGAGTGTCCTACTTTGCAGTACCAAAGAATACCTGTTCATCTGTATTTCTTCAGTGAAGAATAGTTTAGACCCCTAAATGCTATCTGATCCTGTAACTTTCTAGGTCTAAGGAACGATTATTTTAAAGGATAAGGATGTTGGTTTAAAAGATATGTGGATAACACTAGCCATT
Source organism: Cacajao melanocephalus (assembly GCA_963573385.1). Taxonomy (NCBI): domain Eukaryota; kingdom Metazoa; phylum Chordata; class Mammalia; order Primates; family Pitheciidae; genus Cacajao; species Cacajao melanocephalus. The sequence continues at coordinate 19,918 of CAUYLG010029077.1, forward strand.
GTGTTGATTGCTTTATAGATACAAACTATAGATCACAAACTGCTGGCGTAAAGCTGGTTTCAGCCTATGGATTTGTGGGTGTATGTATGCTTGTGTTGGCAGAATGTTTTAATTTTACATGTTGAGTTCAAATGATTGCATATTTGGGAGATTTATATTTTTGACTTTTCTTGAAAGGACAGGTCTGGTAAAGCTGTGCTTCCATTCCTTTGTGGCGGGGTGGTGCTGGCCCACCTGCCTGATCCTCTGTAGCCCTTTTCTGTCCCTGCCTCCAGGGTTCCCTGCCAGTGCCATTTGTCACCCTGAACTCAGCCTGCTGCACTCACTCACTTCTTATGTCACTGCCTGGCCTGTGTAGGCATTTCACTTCATTTTCGGCTAGTAGGCATTCTAATACTTGTTGAACGAAACTGTTATTTCTTTCAGTCCTCAGAGCAACCCTTAATTTACAGAGGAGGAAATTGAGACCAAAGGAGTTCTAGTGTTTTGTCTAAGTTTACGCAGCTCCCTAAATGTCCAAGTAGGTCCTTAAATCTTCTTATTAATATTTGACTCTAAAGCTAGTAATTCTTCCACTAAATCTCTTAAACATTTATGGCCCAGACTTTCGAAGCAGCTGACTGGGTATTGATTGTTCTTTAAAGAGGTCCCCTGTTGAGATTTGCTCTGAGCAGATGTTATCACTAGAAAGTAAGCAAAAGTGATACACTTTAATAATAATATTCAAGGCATAGAGCATTGACTACTTCCGTCATATGTGCATTTTTCAATGTAAAAATGTTTTCTCACATTAGAAATTGTTTTTTTTTTTCCAAAATAAACTGATAATCTGTGTTTGTCACCTGTGGCTGCCATAACAAAATGCTGTAGACTGAGTGAGTTAAACAACAGAAATTAATTTTCTCACAGCTCTGGAGGCCGGGTTCTGGTCAGGGCTCTCTTCCTGGCTTGTAGATGGCTGCCGTCTCACTATGTGCTCATATGACCTCTTCTGTGTGTGTACATAGCTCTGTGGTTTCTCTTATGAGGACACTAATCCTCTCATTCTAGGGTCCCACCATCATGACCTCATTTGCCTCCTTAATTGCCTCCCCCTTTTTTTTCCTTGAAACAGTCTTGCTCTGTCGCCCAGGTTGGAATGCAGTGGTGCGATAGTTCACTGCAACCTTTGCCTCTCGGGTTCAAGTGATTCTCCTGCCTCAGCCTCCCAAGTAGCTGGGATTACAGGTGCGTGCCACCATGCCCAGCTAATTTTTGTATTTTTAGTAGAGAGCGGGTTTCACCATGTTGGCTAGGCTGGTCTCAAACTCCTGACCTCAGGCGATTCACCTGTCTGGGCCTCCCAAATTGCTGGTATTACAGGCGTGAGCCACCATACCATATGTGGCCACCTACTTTTTAAAAAAAAAAAAAAACCAAAGTCTTGCTTTGTCTCCAAGGCTAGAGTACAATGGTAGGATCATAGCTCACTGCAGCCTCCAACTCCTGGGCTTGAGTGATCCTCCTACCTCAGGCCTCCCAAGTAGCGGGAACTGTAGGCATATACCACCTGGCCCAGCTAATAGAAAAAAATTTTTTTTGTAGAGACAGGAGCTCACTTTGTTGCCCAGGATGGTCTCAAACCCCTGGGTTCAAGCGACCTCCTATCTTGGGCTCCCAGAGTGTCAGGATTACAGGTGTGAACCACCGTGCTTGACCCTTAATTGCATCATGTAGGCCCTATCTTGAAATATGTTGGAGAGTTAGAGCTTCATCATTTGAATTTTGGGGGGAACACAGTTCAGTCCATAGCATGAGGTTTTGGGTGACAAGATAGTATAGCCTAACATTTACCTTTTTCTGCTGGGAGAGGTAAAAATTATAAGTTATCTTCAGTAAATCTGAGGGTTACCTTCAGTATTGCAAATTGTAAGTTTTTGTTTGTAGTCCTACTTCTTTTCATTCTCTACTACCTTGATGTTATACTCCCATCTTTGCTTACTGAATTAAGCACAGCCTCCCCAGTACCACCTGGCCTTGGTTCCATTTTATATGTTAAAAATGTTTTTCTTCCTACCTTTTTATATGCAAATTCTTTAACCTACAGAAGAATTGGAAGATTGTATTTATGTTAACATTTGTCACATTTGTTTTATATCTCTGTGTACACACGTATATACATGTAAAGACACATACTTGTTTCTTGAACCATTTGAAAATAACATGCAGATATAATTTTATATATACATGTATATATATATATATATTTTTTTTTTTTTGATACAGAGTCTTGCTCTGTTGCCCAGGCTGGAGTGCAGAGGCGTGATCTTGGCTCACTGCAGCCTCCGCCTCCTGGGTTCAAGCAATTCTCCTGCCTCAGCCTCCTGAGTAGCTGGGATTACAGGTGTGCCCTACCACACTGGCTAGTTTTTGTATTTTTAGTAGAGACTGGGTTTCACCATGTTGGCCAGGATGGTCTTGATCTCCTGACCTCAGGTGATCTGCCCGCCTCGGCCTCCCAAAGTGCTGGGATTACAGGTGTGAGCCACCGCGCCTGACCTGTCCCTTTCAACCAGGTGAGCCACCGCACCTGGCCTATAATGATATTTTTAACCCTAGGCATATCAGTGTGTATCGTGTAACAAAAAGGATATTTTCTTATATAAACTCGCCATTTTTCTCACTCAAGAAATTTAACATTGATACAGTGGTGTATAGTATACAATCCATATTTGAATTTCCCCAGGTTAAAAAAAATCCACGCCATCTTTCACACCTTATTGCGTATTTGATGCTGCTTTCTTAGTTTGTGTCTGTGTCTGGCCAGACTGGTGTACTTGCTCTTCCTGAAGCATGTGCTGTGCATGTCTGCTTTCATGCCTTTGCACAGGCTGTGTCTTCTTCGGAATCCATCTCATTCCATCTGAACCTGGTGAAATCCTGCCCTCCCAAGCACACTGCAGTGGTTCATTCTTCATATGGCATCCCTTGACATCCCCTAATGTGATTGCTCCCTTCTTTAAACCACAAGCTCGTTATGCTCTTGAATAATGTTTTTTCGCATCATGCCCTGTAATGAATGTAGAATTTTAGGACTTTTAAAAAAAATCTCCTTTTTAGGACTAGGAGCTTCTTGAGTATGGGACTTCATATATCTTGTACTACCTATTTTTGTTGCTCATTAAGTATTTGTTTAATTGACTTAAAACCAGAGTGTTTTACATAGTGTTTTATTTTTAGTATCATTTATTTATTTGTAGTGTTGTTTCTTAATTTGGAAAGATGGTCTGAAAATTCTGGTTTTCTGAAATTATCTCAAAGAATGGAAAGAACTAAGGATATGGACTTGACCATGTATATAGGGGTGGGGGTCCCACAGTTTTACTACCCTTTGACATTTTATCAGCAATGTGAAAACTGTCAAACATGGCTTTATCTGGACAAATGTATATAAGGATTGTATTCACAATTGCATTGGTAAAATGGTGATAAATTGGGATGGTATATGGCCTGTTGTGTCCCAGCAGGGCATGCTGGGGGATGACACGGAGCAGCTGTAAGATCTCTTCTTTTACATCTAGGTTCGAGATGCAGCAATAAACAGCTTAGTGGAAATTTACAGACATGTAGGAGAACGTGTGAGGGCAGATCTCAGTAAAAAAGGATTGCCACAGTCCCGGTGAGTGCAGATTTTTTCATTTCTTCTGCTCTTCCCCCCCATTCGTTTCCAGTTAATATCTTGATTTGCAATACTTTTTCTGTTTTGGTAATTTTATTCAAAGAGTATATGGTTAGAGGGTTGGTAGTTGGAGATTTTGTCCAGATCATATATCAGGAGTCCCCTCCCATTCCACTTCCTCAGAAGTAAGACTCTCACTCAGACAACTGGCCAGGTTCCATGCCACATACAGATTTTAAAAGCAATTAGTATTGAAAAATTCAGCACTGTTACAGTTTATGTGGTTCTAGATCTATGATTCTGTGTCTATATCTATACAGACAGCACTTAGTGTAGTAGGTACTTAGAATATATTTGAATGAATGAAGCCATCCCAGAATAAAAATTCACGTTATGATTTTGGAAATCATGTTTTAAATGTAGCTTTTCTGTTTTCACGTCATTCTCAATGTGTGTAAGCCCATGCAAGACGATCAGTGTCTCAGCAGACCCAAGACACCTGGAGTCCACAAATGTGACTTTGTTATAGTCAAAAATTTTTAAATAATGTAATGATCAGATATGTATAATTTTAACTGTGATGGAGAAACTTAACACCAAATTAATTCCAAACCTTTATCCTGGGTTATTCCTTTAAGGGGGAAAGTAATGTAAGAATTCCGGACAGAGCTGAAGTGGACTCACAAGGCAGCTTGTCTGAGTCTGTCATTTTGTCCATGGACACTCCAGAGACCTAGAGACATGAAATGACTTTTGAGAGATTATGCAGCTAATAAGAGTCAGAACTAAGGTCAAAACCCTGTTCTTCTGACTTGCCTTTTTAATTTTCTCCACCCTATTTCACAGAAGAGTTCATGGAGTACTGGGCATCTGGAAATGGGATGGAATATTGAAATATACAGGAATCAACTGTCTTGATGTCTCTAAGGCAGATATGACAGCAGTGGGCCTCAGGCCCTCAAGTGGTGGCTCCACAGGTAGACAAGTGGACTGTGCTTCCTTGAGGTTGAGACTCATGCCTGATCCAGAATTGCTCTCACTATCTGTGCACAAGATGATTAGATGGGAATAAAACTACTTTTCATGTACTTTACGAAAGATAATCTGTGAGAATAGGTTTTTTTAAATTCCAGTGTTTTGTGAACCTCAACCTTCTGGTCTTTGAATATATGGTGAGAACACAGGAGGAAGAAGAACTCAATAGCAATACTAAACAATCTCTTAGGGAAAATTGGAGGGCACAGATGAACAGGGAAGGCGTGATATCAAGGGAAGGGACTGTTTAATGATGAAGTCACCATTGTTGGGAAAACAGGTCTTGAGAGTGAAACCCTATCCTGCTCCAGGAATGGCCTCATACTATGCTGTGTAACTTGATGTGGCCCCAGACCATGAATCCACCATTTTACACAGTTGCCATCTTAACAGGAAGCTTCCTCTGTATTTTTGAAAGGTAACCACAGCAAACTAGCAAATCAGGGAGAAATGACATGGTGAAACTGAGATCTAGAGAGGTGAATGCAGGAAACAGTTAACACAGCAGGCCTGAGACTGCTGTTTTTAGGCCTGCTTACAGGCCTGGCCCCTAGAAATGTGGATTTGGGGAGAGTTCCCACCATTCCCAACAAGTGGGGTAAGAGTGGCTCACTGTGTCAAACTGCACAGCACAATGTGGCTTATACCTGCTTTCTTTTTCCTTCTGTGAGTCTGGCATTTTGTTAAGTGCCAGGCAGAGGGTGTTTACATGACCAGCCCCCAGTAAAAACCCTGGCCCCTGAGTCTCTACGGAGCATTCCTGATAGAAAGCATCCCACTTGTATTGTTACAGCTTAGTGTTGAGGGATTACATGTGTCCTGTGTGACTGCACCAGGAGAGACTCTAGGACACTTGCCTGGTATCCTCTGGATTTCACCCCATGCACCTTTTTCCTTTGCTGATTGTGCTTTGTATCTTTCTGCTATAAAAAAATCACAGCTGTGAATATGACTTTGATGAGTCCTGTGAGTCTTCCTAGTGAACCAATAAACCTGGGGGTGGTCCTGGAAAACCCCAACACAGTGGGGCCCCAGAGGCCCTGACGCCAGAGCTGGAGTTAAAGCCACCTTTTTCAGCTTCTCAGTTACATGTTTCTCAGGTTCTTCATATGACCCCCTCCTTCTCTTTCTTTTTTTTTTTTTAGAAAGAAATATTTTAAGGGTGCTATAAAAGAGCTTGGGCCTCTGAATAGAAATGAGGGTTTCTGCTAGCTCATATTAAAATCTTCCTACAAATTCTCTAAAATGGAGAGGGTGCTCATAGAGAAATGGACCCACACCCTTCACATCCATATTGTGATACTCTGGCAGACATAAGTGCTTGGAGAATTATGCTGTTCTTTAAAAATCTTACTCTAATAAGAGAAGCTGAAACTTCAAGTTTCTTTGCATTTACTACAAGACAGTACCTCGGATCTAGTACTCTGAGGGACAGAGGCTCTTGTTACCACCTTTGTTTTTGTGCTCAAATGGAATGAGGCTTTTACGGTATCAGAGAACTTCAGTGTCTGTTATATGTGGCTCCACATGGATGACTGGATTACTTGAATAATCTAGACTTCTCTTGCATCATTATAGAATTTTTTGGTAATTTTGAGAGCATAGTAGATTTTTCAACTTAGCAAGTTTCCATAGGACTATTACAATATTGTAAAATTTGCTTAATGCTTTCCAAAACTTGGATTTAGTCCTCAAATAAAAATGTCCCCATAAGAGTTTGTTCATCAAGAGAGTACTTTGAGAAGAATACGATTAATTATATCTCCGAGAAATACATGGTGAAGAAAATGCCTTACTGACATCACCTGTATACATGGCTTAAATAACAAGAGTAGTAATCTCATTCAAGCAACCATTTTCTTTGTCCATTTCACAGCTGAGAAAAGAGACCTATACAACCAGCTTCACTTTGGAGGAGCTGGAATTAGGGTTTGGGGCCATTTGTTTTTATTTCAGTCTTCTCATCTTGTGGGCAAAATCATATCGAACCAGATAATAAGGTGGAGGTAGTCAAGAAAATCTTCAAGTTAGAGGGTCTCCCTACCCACATGGGATCTCAGAGTCGTTGAGGCCCTAAAGGTACAGAATATTTGACCATTTAACATGGTTTTTACATGTGTTATTATCATAGTTCATAAATATATGTTCAGAAAATAAATAACTTCTAGCTGTCTATCTTAAGGTATTTTGTAGTTGTGTGATACTCTGTGAGGCATACCTGACAACTTAATAAAATGTAACTCTTTGTTACTTGCTTTCATAGACTTTCAGCCTACCTTGACATTCACTCTTATCCCATTGAATCTTCTAGAAAATATTTTTAGCCAGTATCACATATTTTAGTTTACAGAGTGTTTGGAAAAAGATCACTGATGTTAAATTTCTTCTAGGATCATCATTCGGGAACCAGGCTTCTAAAAAGCAGTGGCTTTAAACCTGAAGATGATTTAACTTATAGAGAGGGCTGAGATACAGATCATTTGATTCATTATAATTATTTGGTAGCTTACATTATGAACCTACTTTTTAAAAAAAACGGATTTCATAATATTTGCTCATTTACTGTCTAGTTTAAAATTTATAAATAATCATCAGATTTTATTACTTAATGATTGTTTCGGAAAGGGAAAATTTGTACTTTTAAATTTTTAACTTGCTTGCTAAAGCTTTAGTGTTAGAGAGAACCCAAGGTGAAAGCAGGTGATACGTTTCTCTGAGACGTCACTTATTTTTAATTTTATTTTTTGTCATAGTTATTTATACACACAGAGATTCAACTAGATGTATAAGATACATTTTTGAAAAGACAATTCCTCGCTCTTTCTGCCATTTTCTGCTCCTTGGAGGCAAATGCTATCTATTGCTTTTATTGATTCTTTTGTTATTTACTGTTTTCCTAATAATAGGCCTGTATTGCTAGTTTTAAAATTTTTTGTCACTATGAGAATTACACTTTTTACTATGGAGGCTGAATTTCGGCTCTCTTTTCTCTTAACCTTCCTCATATATGCTTCCAATCTCATCTACCAAATAAAGTCATATTTTAATTTTGGTAAGAATAATGTCTATATTCTGATTATGGATGCTATTTACAGTTTACTATTAATATTTGGTAAACTATGATTACCTTTTTCTTACAACTTTTTGTTTTTCCTGGAGTTAATAATTGTTTTACTTTCAATTGCATACTTGTCTGTATACTTACTGCATACTCATACTTTCTACTTGCTAACCTCTCTGCCAGTTGTGTAAGTCCCGGAAGCCTGTTTCTCCCTGGACTGGCTGCCTTCACTGCCTCTTACAAACCCATCATCCCGACATCTCTTTGTCATCCTGGCTCTTTGCTTCGCCTTTCTCTGCAGGTGCATCTGCTGTTTCCTATAGGCCAGGCCTTTTCTTTCTTGGTTTACTCATCCATTCATTCGTTTGTTTGTTAGTTTGTTCATTCATTCATTTGTTCATTTATTTAATTTTTAAAATTATTTTTATTTCTTCTTATTTTTTGAGGCAGGATCTCACCTTGTTGCCCAGGCTAGAGTGCAGTGGCATGATCATGGCTCACTGCGGCCTTGACTTCCTGGGCTCAAGTAATCTTTCCACTTCTGCCTCCCAAGTAGCTGGGCCTACAGGCACATGCTACTATGCCCAGTTAATTTTTGTATTTTTTGTACAGATGGGGTTTCGCCATGTTGCCCAGGCTGGTCTCAAGTGCTCTTCCTGCCTCGGTCTCCCAAATTGCTGGGATGCAGGTGTGCACCACCATGCCTGGCCTAAATTATTTAAAAAAATTTTTTGTGGATACATAGGTGTATATATTTATGGGATACATGAGATGTTTTGATACAGGCATGCAATGTGAAATAAGTACGTCACGTATACATCCCCACAAGCATTTATTCTTTGAGTTACAAACAATCCAATCACATTCTTTAATTTAAAAATATATACTGAAATTATGATTGACCGTAGTCACCCTGTTGTGCTATATCCTCTCTCTTTTAATAGTGCATGTTCTCCACTCCTGAGAAAAGATGGGGAAAAGGAAAATTTTTGTAGTCTCAGAATATCTTTTTCTCTTCTCTTCTTTTTTTTTTTTTTTTTTAAGATAGAGTCTGGCTCTGTTGCTCAGGCTAAAGTGCTGTGGCGTGACCTTGGCTCAATGCAACCTCTACCTCCATAGCTCAAGCAATCCTCCCACCTCAGTCTCCCTAGTAGCTGGAACTACAGGTGTGTGCCATCATGCCTGGCAAAATTTTTTTTTTAAATTTTTTGTAGAGATGGAATTTTACCATGTTGCCCAGGCTGGTCTTGAACTCTTGAGCTCAAGCGATCCACCCACCTCAGCCTCTCAAAGTGCTGGAATTACAGGGGTGAGCCACCATGCATGGCCTGAGAATATCTTTTTCTTACTCTGACTTTGATAGTTTAGAATCTAGGTTGGAAATTATTTTCATCCAGAATGTTAAAGCTAATACCTTGTTGTGTTCCAGCTATCCGTGTTTCTATTGAGAAGTTCAAAGTCATTCTGATGCTTCATCCTATGTAAATAAATTTGATTCATTGAGGAAAGTTGTAGTATCATCTCTTTGTCCCCATTGTTAGTCTGAAATTTTAGGTTGCTGAATCTTCTTCTTTTTTTTTTTTTTTTTTGAGACTGAGAGTTGTTCTGTTGCCCCGCTGGGTGACAGTCTAGTTAAATTGATACTATTTAATTTCAGTATTAAAACTTTACTCCTACTTAGCTCTGTTTTCTTCCTTTTTTTTTTTTTTTTTTTTTACTGTTATTGTCATACAAATTATATCTTTATACATTGTAAGCCCACCAGTGCATATAGTTTTATAATTACTGCTTTATGCAGTTTCTTTTTAAGTTATGCAGGACAAGAAAAGAGTTAAGAACAAAAAGTACCTTTATACTAAATTTGATGTATATCTATGTAGTTGATTTTACTTATTTTTAAATTTTCTTCATGTCGATTTGAGCTGTTGTACAGTGTCCTTTCATTTCAACCCAAATAACTGTTGTTTTTCATATATCTGATGTCTTAAGTTCTCCTTTTTTTTTTTTTGATGGATAGTTTTGTTGTATGTGAATTCTTGGTTGATTGTCTTTTTAATTTCAGAGCTTTGAATATGTTATCCTTTTCCCACCCTGCCTCGCTCCGGCTTTGATGGTTTCTCATGAGAAATCAGATATTTACCTTTTAGAGGATCCCTTGTGCACAATACGTGGCTTCTCTATTGTTGCTTTAAAGATTTTCCCTGTGTCTTCTCTTGTGGCAGTTTGGTTATTGTGTGTTAGATTTAGATCTCTTTAAGTTTATCCTGGTTGGAGTTGCTTGTTAAATGTATAGATTGTTTTATGTCAGATTTGTGAAGTTTTTAGCCATTATTCTTCATATATCTTTTTTGATAATTTTTCAGTATGGTAGATTCCTGACGCAACAATAACAACTAGGACAAATTATCCGATCTAAAAAGTCCTTTAAAAAGTACCATATGTCCTTTTCTTTTTTCTTTTTGCCTGGTACTTCTATTATGTGAGTATCTTGGTACATTGGTTTTGTACGATGATCTCTTAGGCTCTGTTCATGTTTTTGTTGTTTGTTTTTGTTACTTAGATAGGATATAATATCAATTGACTCATCTACAAATTTGTTGATTCCTTGTTGTCCCAGCTTAGATCTGTTGTTGAACTCCTCCTAATGAATTTTTAATTTCAGTTATTGTGCTTTTCATCTCTGGAATTTCTATATGTTTCTTTTTAATATTTTCTTTCTTGTCATCATTATTCTCTATTTGGTGAGACATTGTTCTTATTTAATTCTTCAGAAATAGTTTTCTTTAGATCTTTCAATATATTTATATTAGTTGACTTGAAGTCTTCATTGAGTTAGGCCAATGTATAGGTTTCCTTAAAAATAGTTTCTGTTGACTCATTTTTATTTTCTTTGTATGGGCCATATTTTCTTGTTTCTTTGTCTCATAATTTCTTGTTGAAACTGGATATTTTAAATAATATATTGTGGCAACTCTGGAAATCATATTCTTTCCCCTCCCCAGAATTTTCGTTGTTGCTATTCATTGTTTTTGTTGGTTATTTTTGTCTAATGACTTTGCCGAACGAATTCTTTAAAGTCTTTGTTCTTTGTTGTATGTGGCCACTGCATTCTCTGGTTGATTAGCTTAGTGGTCAGCTAATGATTGAACAGAGATTTCCTTAAATGTATGGAACCAGTAAGTCTCCCAGCCTCTACTGACTGTCTCTGTGTTTTGGGGGCATGCTTCCAGTGCTCTGAAAGGTATTTGACACCTCTGTCTTCCTTTTTCCTTCAGGCTTGTTCAGAGTGTCAGAGTCAGCCAGAGGGACATTAGAGTCTTCTGGGGTCTCTCTTGGGCCTGCACATGTGCAATGCCTTGCACATATGCATGACCTCCCAGGTTCCCAAGAGTATGCTAGTGTTTTCAAAGTTTGCTGTGGACATCCTAATTTCTAGCTTTTTCCTACCTATTTTTGGTCAGCTTCTTTGCCCCAGTTGTTATTGCTGTCTCAGGTATCTGCCGTATTAAACAGTTGTCACTGGTTAGTTTTGATCATTGCCTCAGGGAAAAGGCCTCTAATGTTGAACAAGCTCTAAGTCAGGTCAAATAAAAACAAGTCCTGCCAATGGGCTTACAGGGTTGTGCCAGATAGGTGGAATAAGTTCTCTGGGAATGAGGACTTTTAGGGAGCTTCAGACTTGTTCAGCTCTTTCTAGTGGCTGCCAGGCTACTGATTTTCACACTTAACCATGATGATGAGACTGTTGGTTTTCAGCTATTGGATTAGAGATACAGGCACAACAAAACAATGAAAAATCTTGCTGTTCTTACCAAGATTCAGCCATTTTTCTTGAAGAAATACTCAGATTGTTATAAGCTGCCTTTGTTCAATTTACAAGGTTTTTTTTTTCTTATGATAGTGAGTTCTCATGATAATTTACAAAGTTTTTAAAAAGTTGATTGGACAGTTTTTGCCAGTGTTCTCTTTGCTTCTTTGAAGCAGATTTTCAAGGGTCCTTACTCTGCCATTTTAAAGAGCTCCTCTCTTGTTTTATGATCACAATATTTTATCTCTTTGAAAGCACTAATGACATGTTTTTAAAATTTTTCCTTTCTCTTCAAAATCTCTTCTGTCTTCCAAGTTGGGATTTTAAAGTATGTGTTTATGTTGGTTTCTCTTTTTCATGCTAGAAGCCCTGAGTATATGGATGCAGTTTATTGACTGAGATTGCTGTGACTAAGTATTTGCTTCTAGGAAATTATTTAAAATTTCTATATAAAATTTTCTAGGAAGGAACTAATTTGAACTAAATTTTATTATAAAATAAATTCTAATTGGATTGAAGAGTTTAATATGGAAATTTAAATTCAGAAAAAGTAGAGAAAGATGGTGGTTGTCAAACCAGTAAAGAAATTTATTTTAAATGGAAATGCAGAGATTTAAAATAAAACAATTTGGTGGCTTCAGAGGGTAATCATTAGTTATATATTCAATGTCCTTGAATATATAAAGCTCATCCTTTTATAAAGATTTGTGTGAATCAGTAGTTCCCAAGAGAGACATTTTATATTTTTACGCTCAGAGCTAGCAAACAGAAACCAGTCCTTTCATTCCTAAGGAATGTTTTGTTCATGTTAGACTGTCTCCTTAGGTGGTAACCTTGATAGGAGCTGTTGTAGCAGCATTAATGAGCAGAGAACAAGGGAGCTAGTGAGACAGGAGTGTGAAAGCAGAGGGAATTCTGAGTGAAGATGCACATGCCAATAATAGTTACGTTTATAGTGTTCTCATGCCTAGTTGTTCATGCCTGCCACGTTGCAGGGAATGTGGCCACGGTAAGAATGTCTTACCACTGAGAAAGAATCCATAGACTTGTACACAGTTGCCGTTTATTATGGTGAATACTCTCCCGGGAATGGAAGAAATACTCGCCCTCTTCCAGTAATTTCAGGAACAACCAGACTAGAGGTATATCTTGGCTCGAACTTGCAAACTTGCAGAGTGCTCACATCAGAGGATGTGGTTGTGACACAATAAAGTAGTACCTTAGTGAGGGCATGCCTGGCAACCTGTGTCATGATATTATTTCTGAGTTTGTCAAACCATTGGAGATCTTTGTTACTTTTCAAAAGGGAAGGTAATGGAAACATCCTAAGAAACACAATCATGTAAGGCATCTTTCCAGTTCTTTAGTAACTGCTGGATTTAAAAGTAAGTTATATTTTACTTATATCTGGTCCTGAGTTGGCAATTGGCATTTATTCAATGTCAGTTTTAACTAATGGGTAGTGGCTGCCTGGAATAGTTTTGAGAAGAATTCTGAGGGAACATCTGGACTTGGTGGAAAGATGGCTTGAAAAGATTGTTGGTATCTCCTACGCAGTGGGGAGAGGCAGTGCGTCAGGCTGGTTCATCCCCTTCATTTGCTGATGTGTAATTTTGGCCTCCCTGTTACTTAGAGCGTAAGCTCCAGAGAGTAAGAACTCACTAGCTCAGTGCTGGGCACATAATGGGCACTCAGGTATTTTTGAGTGAATGAACAAATGAACGAAACCAGAGTTTGTGTGAATACTGCAGTTTTCCAGAGTAAGGAGTTAGGTTCCAGGTGTCTAACATAGTGTTGTAACTCTCCTGAGTGAGCACCTGCATGGCATACATAGTGCTTGGTACAAATACAAAAATAATACAGCTCGCATCTCTGCCCCTAAGGAGCTTCCATTCTGTGTGAAAAGAAAAGACAAACATATTTGAAATGATTGGAGCTGGCAGGATAGGATGGTGTGATAAAAAGCACTAAAATGTCCCTAAAATTGAATGCACAGATACATTGCTTGGGAATCTCAACCTTTATACTTACTCTAATATACCTGTGTTTTGCTTGAGAAAGTCTCTTTTTCTTAACTTTTTCTGCTAGGTAAGATCACATTCTCCCACCTTTTCATTTCATTTTTGATGTCACTAGGATGGAATATTTAGACTGGGTGAGGAATTTTGCATTAATTTAAACACCCAGGTGAAATGATCCATTAATAGAAAGTAAATGTAATGTAGACTTTTTAAGCTGAAGATTATCCAGTCACAGCATTTGTTTCTGGAGAAATTATTTATAGCATTTTTGGATTAAGCATGAGTCACAGCAGTTAGCACAGGCCTTTGTAGTGTACTATTAGTGTATTTTGAAAAGCTTTATCCTGAGTAACTGATAGTCTGTGGTAAGAAAGAAATAGGAGAAACACACCTTTTCATAATATATACATGTGTGTAGAGTAGTCAATTTAATATAATGTCTGGGAGCAGGGGCTCTGGAATGCTACTGTCAGGGCTAGAATCTCCACCCCACACCTGTGTCACCTCAAGGAGATTAAACGAGATCTTTCAGATAGACTTCTAGGCCCATTCTTTACCCTTGGTAAGTGCCCAGTGATTGTTGGCCTCTGTTCATGTTATTGATTTAGTCACTGTGTTTTGTTATTAGGTGGGTCTGTGTCATTGATTTTTTTTTTAGGGGGAGTGGTGGAGATCAACTTCACATTAGGGTTTTAATATTAATGGCTATGGAGCAGTGATGGTCAACAGTTTGTTTATATTTTTGCTTTCATACAGGTTGAATGTAATTTTTACAAAATTTGATGAAGTCCAGAAATCTGGAAACATGATACAATCTGCAAATGGTGAGTAGAAAAAGTAATTGCTATTTTTGCCTTTTAGTTTTACATCCGTAACATTTATGTTATATGTGAATGGCTGAATTAGGTAATTGAGTAAGAGTTTCTAGGTCTTAAAACTAAACTTCCATTCACCTACTTTTCCAGGCCAGAAACAATGGAGTGAATCACCCGACTTTCTTTCATAACCTGTACTGAATTTATTAACTAATCCTGTTGGATTTACTTTTAAAACTGCATCCTGAATCGCAGTAATTCTCATCACTGCTACTGTCTTCCTAACGCAAGCTGTCATGGGATTTTACCCGGGCTCTTGTGGTTCCCTCCTGAACAGTATCGTTTCTTCTACTGTTTCCCCATGCCTAAAGTCTGTTTGTCATATAGCAACTAGAGTAATCTTTTTAGAACATAAGTCAGGTGATGTTAGTCTTCTTCCAAATCCTCCAAAGGCCTCCCATCACACCCAGGCTACAGTTCAGTGACTCACCATGGCCCACTGGGCCTTGCATGATCTGGCACCCACCACCATTCTGATGTCATTTGAATTATTCTTTGTGAAAGTTCTCTTTGCTCTAGCCACATTGACCTCCTTGCTAAGTTTGAACATTCTGAGCATCTTCTGCTTCAGGACCTCTGTGCTTATGATTCCTTCTGCTTGAAGCATTCACCCTCTGGGTATCATTATGGCCTCCTTCCTCATTCCATGAAGCTCTCACTTCATACAGTATCACTGAATTACTGAGGCCACCGGAATAGCACATCCAGGGTTCTAAGGGAAAGCTCTGTGCCCTCACCCTGCTTAAGTTTTCTTCCTAGCACATATCACCAGAAAAGTATGTGTTTACTCATGAGAGCAGGAACTTTACTTTATTCCCTTTATTGTTCTTTTTGTTTTTTCTCAATGAGCATAAGTTCAGTGCCTCGAAGAGTCCCTTGTGATAGGTGTGCAGTAAGTATTGTTGAATAAAGTAATGATTGTGTCCAGTTCCTGTATTACTTTGACTACGTTGTGATGATACTTGAGGACTAGTGAGTAATTCTTGTGATTCCAGAAGGAGAGGAAAAGATAGGAGTGAATTACTCCTGTATGAAGGAAAAAAATAACAAACAGTTAATTGCTGAGAATAACTTTTTCTAATCTTGGATACCTCATTGTATCATAGCTAAGCTATTTTAGAATTTTTAAGTAGTTAGTTACAACCAGTACTGAATTCATTAACTAATCCTGTTGGATTTACTTTTAAAAGTGCATCCCAAGTCCCAGTAATTCTCCTCGTCACTACTACTGTCTTCCTAGTACAAGCCTTCACATGTTGAATATCTTGAGACTGTAAAGTCTGAGGGCTTTTCCTCAAAGTAACTTGGTACATAAGGGCAGAGCAGGTAACAGAATGCAAGCCTTTTGACTCATACTCTGCTGTGTACCTATTATTATTCCAAAGAAATTTTTCTTTGAGCAGCATGTTTTCTATATAAAATGCTTAAAATGATCTAAAAAATGCTTTCATTAATCTCTTTATTTCTTTTTCATAGATTATTAAAAAATGTAAAATGTAGAAAATGAATATCATAATTTAGCTATTACCATCAAAAATCATTTTTCACTACATTTTCTTATATTTCATCGTCTTATAACTGTATAATTTGTATATAATTTTAACCGTAGTGTAATTTTCTCTACCCAGTACTTTAGTACATACTTTTATATGTACTTCTAAAAACATACCATTAGTAGAGCTGGGCCAGAATTCTGGCATCTGAGTAGTGCACTTGTGATGAGTGGGGTTGCTGGGTGTCCCCAGGCAGGTCTTCACAGGCAGTTAGTTGCTGGACACATGCTTTTACTTTTGTGTGGGTGTATTTGTGTAGTTGGTGTGGCTTCTCAGTTTAAAAATTTTTGGCGCTAGGACACAACATGCTGGGCAAGTAAGTAAAAGCAGTGGCAGGAAAGTGAGTTTGTGCTTTGTAAGCCAGTATTACAGCTATGAAACAGAATTTCATTTTAGTGTTGGCATTGGGGAGAAAGACTGCATCCATGCTGGGGATCTTGCCTAAAAGATTGTACATATACTCTATGAGTTCCAGTGATGTGACAAATATGATTTTATCCTCAGGAATGCCAAAATTGTGTGACATTGGGTATATCACAAGCAGCCTTTTATTCGCAATGGCTAGGTGCAAATATTGCCCCCAGATATTCCCTTTATGTATGTGTGCATGTGCATGCACATAGGGGTAGAATTGAGGATGGAAACAGTTCTTTTAGACATCTGGGTTAAAAATAGCAAGTGATAAGGAAGCCTTAACAGAATTTTCTTGGAGGCCTATAATTTCAGCTTTTTGCTTTATATATGTAGTATTACTGTTTTAATTGTTAGAGCCAAAATATTTAAGGAAACTAATATAAAGCCATATGTGTAAAATTTTAGAATTTCTAACCTAAGTGATTTTCATCTCTTTACATAACTTTCTTTGAGAGACCAGTAAAATGTTCAATTGCTTTCAAAAGACAAACCACCTAATCTCCTTCATTGAGCATTTCTGTCATTGAACATTGAGATGGCATAGGGAAACTGCAGTAGTGATAGAATAAAACCTGTCTCCCTCTTTATCTAATTTTCTGTCTTGTTGCTCCCTCCTCCCCTCCCCTCCCCTCCTCTCCCCTCCTCTCCCCTCCCCTCCCCTCCCCTCCCCTCCCCTCCTCTCCCCTCACCTTCTTTTCCTTCCTTCCTTCCTTCCTTCCTTCCTTCCTTCCTTCCTTCCTTC